>OX578154.1:32637035-32682035 GCA_951213105.1 Amaurobius ferox
AATGAGAACGAAAATTGTATTAAAAGTGAATTAAATGTATTTAAAATAAAGAGAACGTGAATATAAGTCTGCAAGGAAAATCATGTGCTGTCCACATCAGATTTCTATATTTCCCACAATAAAAATTTAGTGGAGTGTAACTCCACTTGACTTTCTTATAGCAGAATCCATTTTTAAACAGCTTTTTTCTTTTGCAATTTTTATAACAAGAAAGATCAATCATGCATAAGCATTGATTATGAAACACTTTCCAATTGTAATGCAATTTCATTTAAAAAATTTTAAAATGTGATACATTCAGTAGTGATATCTTTAACATTATCACGGTACTACAGTAATTTATTATACTTAAATATTTAAAACTGTATCGAAATATAAATCATCTGATTTTCTATGCAAAATCAATGAATATTTCATTCATATAACTTGCATTCCAGACTTCGAGGCTAAATAATATTGTGTGAAAAAAATTCAGCGATTCTTATGTAACTCACCTTACAATCGCTCGAGATATTTGCATTCTGCATAAGTTAAAATTAGACTTCGTTGAAAAAATAATAAAAGTTTAGGGATCATTTAAAATCACAACTATTGTAATTGCATGGGCACGGAATTTAGATACACGGATAATACACAGATGCGCAGATATTATATGTGTGTGTGTGTGTGTATTCAAAGTAATGGAATCGTGCCGAAGATCGGAACTCGAATTTTCGGAGGATCTACACGTTTTGGGACGCCTAGAACACGGAAAATCTATATTTAGGAAGACGTCTGTGTGTGTAAGAGTGTATCTGTGTAAGATTCTGTGTGTCTGTGAGGATATTACATCCACTCTAATTGAAAAACTAATGGACGGAATTTCATAAAATTTGGTAGGTATGTTTTATGTGGGAAATCCTGATGTTCATTAGATTATAGTACGATTCGTAATGAAAGAATCTGCCTTCTTTGCGAAATGGCCGGCAGAAATTGCCTTTATCTACTCTAGCTAAAAACTAATGGAACAAATTTAACAAAATTTGGTGTATAATATTTCAATGACCTACAAGTGATTTATATACAAAATTTAACAAAATTTGGTACATAAATCATTTGTAGGTTATTCTAGTACGATTCGGGAAAAAGGAACGGGCTATTTTTGCGAAATGGCCCGCAAAAATCGTTAAATATAAAAAAAAAGGACTACGTGTGCTCAAATATATAAATTAAATTCCTATTTTATACATGATTTTTGACAACAAAAAGAATAAGACTGGCCCCATTACTCTAAGACTAGCCGTTATTGAGATATTCTAGTTTTTTCACGTTTTCGCTACGCCACCTTTGACAATATGTCCAGCTATCAAATGAGAACCAAATTTAAGTTTAACTGCAAATTCAATGTCATTTAAAATACTTATGGCTGTTATTTTGTGCAGATAAACCCAAATTATTATTGAAGAAATAAAGAGAACGTGACTATGATTCTGCATGGAAAGACATGTGCTGTCCACATCATAATTTTTAACAATATTACAACAATGATTTATAGAAGTGAACGGGGATTATTTACAGGCCATTTCGAAAAAAATGTATGATCTATATTTAAAGATCCACCAAACTTTTGTAGAATAAAATGTTCAACACATTTAAGCTGTGTACCAAATTTTAACTCTCTAGGGCGTGGGAAAGTGCATTAAAAATGCCATCAAATAAGTATATCATGAGAAGTTATATAAAATTAAAAAAAAATTGGAAAACTTGTTATCTACCAAATTTATTTTAAAATGTGAAGCTTCTCTCATATGCAAAGTGTTTAAACTTTTGGAAAGATATTTATTATATAAGATATCTCTTTTTTCTTTCCGGAGGATATCCCACAAGACAGAATTTAATTGAATTTGTTTTTCTCCCTATATTAAATAATTTTTAATAAAAAAACTACTTAACATATTTTACTTAAATTTTTTTATATATTTTATGGGATAATGTGAATATTTCCTAAATATTTTGAAGCAATTTGTGAATTTTAACTTTGCCTAAAAAATGTTTGGAAAATAAGGTCCCATAGGGTTCAATGTATTTCATTCGTTCAACTCGGGTTCAATAAAAAATTAATTGAGTGATATTATTTTTTTATATTCCCATGCGTCACACAGACCGTCTGAAAAACATACAAAAATTTCATTTTGATAAAGTCATTTTTACGGCAGTTATCGTGCTAACGGACAGACAGACAGACAGACAGACAGAATGAACAAAGTCATAAACACTTTTCAGCTATGTTGTAAAGTGTTAACAAGAAAGATCAATCATGCTTAAAGCATTGATTATGAAACACTTTCCAACAGCAATGCAATTTTATTTAAACATGTCTAAAATGCAATACATTCCTCTGTAATATTTTAAAACGTCTCACAATACTACTAAAATGTGATATATTACTCGATAATAATTTTAGAATTATCATAATACCACGATAATTTATTATATTTAAAAACTTCATCGAAAACAACTGAAATTCATTCAAATGACGTCATAGAAAAAATAATGCGCCTGGCTCTCTCTAAAAAAGCAGCATTTCATTCATAAATAATTTCCCATCACAATACTATAATAATTTATTTTATTTAAAAATTAAGACCATGGAGCTACAAGTAATTTAACTCTGTGCTTAAAACTTCATCGCAAAAAATCGTCCTTCTCTCGGTAAAGTCAATGAATATTTCTTTCATATCAGCTATACAGACTCCATGAGCTAAATTCTTTTGCGTTAAAAAAATACAGCAATTTCTATACAACTCATCCTTCATATTTTGCTGTTTACATTTTACATAAGTGGAAAATAGGCTTCGTTGTAGAAATAATCAAATTTGGAAGACCATTTAAACTCATATATATTGTAATTGCATTGTTTTAGTATGTAGATGCACAGAATTTGAACCAAAATAAAGTGGTTTTAGGACGGATACTACACTCAATATGAAATAACAAGAAAGATCAATCATGCTTAAAGCATTGATTATGAAACACTTTCCAACTTCAATGCAATTTTATTTAAAAAAGTCGAAAATGCAATACATTCCTCTAATATTTTAAAACTTATCACAATACTACTGTTATGTGGGTTTCAACCGCACGTCCTGTTAGAACGCATAAATTAGTATATTTTCTCATCTCCGACATTGGCCGCGTCGAATAAAAATACATAGAATTAAATTAGTGGCAAATGAGGACAACGGACATGATATAAAACAATAACAATGTATTTATTGATAAAAATGAAATTAGAAAATAATAATAAAAACATATTTGATTGGTTCAATTAACATTCTTAACAAATTACAATGACTCTCCATTGACATTTTCAAAAAATGAATATTTAAAGAATGTATGTAATTAAAATCTCCATTTATGTTTGCAATTAAATTCGTCCCTACTATTTATTCAAGTGTGGATTTAACAAGATGTCGAGAGAGTAAGACGTTAATTAAAACTGTGTCAACAGACTAAATATGTGATACATGCATTTCATACCTTCGAATATCGTTCGATGCGCCACTGGATACGGGGCACTTCGGTGTAGGAATCGCCGGACATCGCTGCAGACGTAATTTTTGAGAGACTCTTCTCTCTAGAGCACACAAACCAAATCTCCGTTCTGTCTGAAGTCTTAAACTCAATTCTCCGTTCTTTTTCGAAAAATCTACCACTCTCTCGATCATCGAAAAAATGTCTCCTCCTACACAATTCAGCCCCAGGTTTTTTACTGGTCCCCCCAATCAAAGCCCCTGGTATCTTCATTGGACATTTCCAAAAAATGTCCAGCTATTGGGTGCTGTGCTGACAGGAGGATGGCGGTCACCCCAGAATTAATGTCTGGCAGGTGGACCGAGGGTTCTCACGACCTTGCGTGTACGTGCAGCCGAACCGGACAAGGGTCAGCTCTCCCCAAGAGCGCCCTTCTGCGCCCCTTTGTAACTGGGTAGTCGTTGTCCATATTTCCCAGAAACATGGCTTGCTCATCCTTTTGCAGGTGTTTTCTTAGGGAAGTGTATATGCATTAAAAGAGAAGTACAGGGACCATCTTTGTAGGTTACGCTGCTCCATAATTTGCAATGTCCCAAATTTGCCTTGGGACAACTACATTGATTTATTATATTTGAAAACTTAAACCTTCATTGAAAAAAAATGAACTTCATTCAAATGACGGCATTGAAATATAAATTGCCTGGTTTAAATATCTCTAAAATTCAATACATTCCACGGTAATATTTTTAAAACTATCATAATACTACGATAATTTATTATATTTGAAAACTTCATCGAAAACAACTGAAATAATTTCAAATGACGTCATAGAAGACGTCATAGTTTAGTATGTAGATGCACAGAATTTAAGCAAAAATAAAGTAGTTTTAAGACGGATACAACACTCAATATGGAAAATTTAAAAAATCACGATTTTGAAACAAGATGGATGCCATATATCATTTTGAAGTGGTTCACGTGATACTTTCATATCATGGTCACGTGATTGTTTCATATAAGGGGTGTTATTATTATTATAATTTTTATTTAAAAAACCACTGAATATATTTCGCTGAATTTTTTTTTATATGTTTTATGGAACAATTTGAATATTACCTAAAAATTTCGAAGCAATTTGTGAATTTTAAATAAGCTTAAAAAATGTTTGAAAAATTAGGTCCCATAGGGCTCAATGTATTTCATTTTTTCAACCCGGGTTCAATCCAAATCTAATTGGGTGATATTATTCATTTATATTCCCATAGGTCCTACAGACCGTCTGAACAACTTACTAAAATTTCATTTTGATTAAGTCATTTTTACGGCAGTTATCGTGCTAACGGACAGACAGACAGACAGGCAGACAGAATGAACAAAGTCATAAACACTTTTCAACTTTGTTGTAAAGTGTTAAAAAGGATTATTGCAAAATCAGTAGCGATGATCCAAATCATCACAATTATAGCATGTTAGTCTTCATTTTAAATGGCTTGAAAAATATTTCGATTGATAATAAGTTTGAAAATGTACCCCGGGGAGTAAAGTCGTTTCAGACTACAGTAATTATTAACTGGAGTGTGGATTCACTCGACTTTCACATTCCAGAATCCTGTTTTAAGTAGTTGGTGTTTTTTTTTTCTTATGTAAATTCTGTAGAAAATATATGTGAAAATGTACACTAGGTGTTTCTAATGACGTCAAAGAACACAAACAATTAATTCATCGCTGCTATATTTCGATACAGTATTTGACACTACAATAATAATTAACTGGAATGCTACTCTACTGGAATTTCTCATACCAGAATCCAGTTTTAAGTAGCTGGTAATTGTTTTGAAAATGTTGTAAAAAAATTGAAAAACATGTATTAATTGTCTAAATATTCGTAATTATAGGATTATCTTTATTTTATAAGAGTTGAAGAACATTTCGATTGATACCAAGTTTGACAATGTCTCGGTGGATAACTTGTTGCTCTCCCTTCCTCCTCCCATAGGTTTCTAATGAAGTCTAGAAAGACTAAAATTGTATTGGGACTATATTACACTACAGTGGTTGAAACTTTTAAGTTTCGTGATCATTGAGCCCGAAATAACCACTTTTATATATGATTCTGTCAGATTTTGACCTATACTGCTTCTTCCAGAAAATATAAAGTTTCAAATAAATTTCAAAGTTTCCTCTTGAATTTCTAAGAAATCTGTCAAATTTGTCAATCATTGGATTTTGAGACAACAAAGTCGAATATAAAGTTTCATAAAAATCCATTAATATTTGTGGCAGCTATCGTCTACACAAAAAAAAAATCCAATGTGGACAGCATATGACATCCCTACGGAATAGAAGTCATAATCCCTTAAATTGGGTATAATTTCTCAAATTGCTTCGGATATTTCCTTGGTATTTCATCCAATTTGCAGTTTTAATACTTATTTTTCTTTAGATAATTTAACGCATTTTAAAACATCGCCATCTCTTCAAAATTCTACTAGAATAATGTAGTTGGTCTTTTTCTCTTTGTCGGAAAGGTTTGCAAAACACGAGCAGATCTTTTTAATTATCTATTCAGCACCAGGGTAATCCACAAGTGATTTAACAACATAAAAACATAACAACATAACATTAACAACATAAAAATAAAATCTTCAATAAAATAAAAAACAAAAAAATACAAGTTATATTTTTTTCGAAAAACATAACGTAACATTAACAACATAAAAATAAAATAATCAATAAAATAAAAAATAAAACGATATGAGTTTTTTTTTTCGAATTGTACCAAATATTATCAGCATCAGGTCAACCTATAAATGATTTATATACCAAATTTTGTAAAATTTCGTCGAACAAGATTAATCTAGAGTGGATATATACATTGCACAGACAAAAAAACACGTAGACAGACAGATACACACACAGCGGTTACGCTACAAAGTGGTTTTTGGTGTTATAGAGCAGAGGTTTCAAAAGTGTGGTAACGACTTATGCAGCCGAAAGGGTACGCCAGTCGATACGGGGGATGGATCATCAAAAATTTAATATTTTTTATGTGGTTTTCCTGACACAAATTTTAATTGACAAAAAGAAAGTAAAGTTATTAAAGAATAACATATATTACCTTATTTTAAATTAAACGATCATGGACATAACAACATGATGATCATATGAATATTTTTTTACTGGAACACTTGTTTATAACATTGAAAAAAAAAGAAAAAGTCCCACATCTATATGTATTATAGGGGCACGCGATGTAAAAATGTATTTCTTAGGGGTACGCGAAGTAAAAATGTATTTCGTAGGGGTACCCGAAGTAAAAATGTATTTATTAGGGATACGTGAAGTAAAAATGTATTTCGGGTATGCGAAGTAAAAATGTATTTCTTAGCGATACGCGAAGTAAAATGCAGTTCTTCGTGCACGGGAAGTCAAAATGTAGATCTTAGAGGTACGCGAAGTAATAATGTATTTCTTAGAGGTATTTGAACTCAAAATGTAGTTCTTAGGAGTACGCGAAATAAAAATGGAGTTCTTAGCGGTATGCAAAGCAAAAATGCAGTTCTTAGTGGAATATAAATTAAAATGTAGTTCTTAGAATTACACGAAGTTAAAATGTAGTTCTTAGGGTACGCGAAGTAAAAAAATCACTTATTAGGGGTACACGAAGTAAAATTGCAGTTCTAAGGGGTACGCGAAGTAAAATTGTATTTCTTAGGGGTTCGCAAGGTAAAAATGTAGTTCTTAGGGGTACATGAAGTAAAAGTGTAGTTATTATGGGTACGCGAAGTAAAAATGTTCTTATTAGGGGTACGCGATCAAAAAATGTAATTCTTAGAGGTACGTAATCGAAAAAGGTTAAGAAACTACTGCTCTAAAATATCTGGAGCGAGTAGATCTCTCCAAAACTCGAATTCTGATTTTCGCCACGATTCTGTTACTTTCCCTATACATTATCATTTATTGCAGGGAAAATAGTATACATAGTTCCTAGAAATACCCTTAAAAACCCCAATAACTTCGTAAGTAAAAGGCCATGATGGTGCATGTTAGGTCTTACCTATAGAAAAGTGATCCTTCTTAAATAAAAGTGATTGTAGCACACTCAGAATTAATAAAGTTAGGATAACGAATTCGGCAATAAGGCGAAATAGATAAAAAGAAATCTGCTTTGGACAGAGCATGACATTCCCTACAGATTCAAATTCATTTTTTTTCTGTCTGTCATGTTTGAGTTCTATAGAGATTCGAAGTCCAATAAATTGGCTGCCCAAAAGTTGAAAGAATGTTCATGGTAACAATGATAAGTGCAAAGTTCAAAAGTTTGTAAAGAGTGTGAAAAAGTTATTTTACAAAGAATTGTAGCAGAGGGTTTGCGTCTCTATATCACGCCACTGTTTCCTAGTTCATTGTCCTGGAAAGTGCAAAGAAAATCGAGAACTTGGAGATCTGCAGATGGAGCACATCACTGTGTAGTTCCGCTGTGAAAATTGTAGACTTTGAAAATTTTATGTGAAAAGCACGACACTGCATCGTCTATCACACTGTCATGGGAGTGTGAAAATTGTGGACTTTGAAAGTTTATGTGGAAAGCACGACACTGCATAATCGTATCACTGTGATGGAAGTGCAAAGAAAATTGTAAGTCTGGAACTCTGTATGTGGATGACGTTACTGCATCACTTCTCGCTGTGGAGTAAACGTGGGAAAAAGAAAGTTTTCTTGTGAGAACAACACATCATTGTCTGTATCATATCACTGGATTTTCATGTATGGACGAATCTTAGTTGAGGCACACACTTTATCGATACACCAATGCATACATATACATACAGTCTGATGACACAAATTCTCTCTCTGGAATTTACAATACCCATTAAACATTAAGCCCCTGACTTTTTTTTTTTTTACAAAAACTAATTCCTACTTAATTCGCCATTATTCAATTTTTAAAATACAGTACTTTCTCCTATCGTTACTATCATTTTTTTTTTTTTTTTTTTTTATTTCTCTTTCTCACATTCCTTTCAACATTTAAGTTGGCCACAAAATTTTCTCACTGATTAAACATCTCACCATTTACTAATATTTACAAATACATTATGCTATCTCATTGAAAATACAAAGAAAAACAAACAAATACATTTTTGTCAATATTATCACGAATTGTCATGCCATATTACATTTCCTAATAAATTCATAATTTGTGCAAACACAATAAACACATATTTTTTTTTTTTTAAATTATCAATCAACTCTCCTTTATCTATCCCTTATATACATAATCCCAAATTCTGTATCCCGAATCTCGCCTTAGCGTTAAGAATTTTCATCTAATAAACCATTTCCTAAAACTTTTCCTACTTCTCTTACATTCATTCTTATCATGAATTCCTTGCAAATTTTCCTTTCAATAAACCCTTTACAAATAAAATTCATAATTCTCTTATCCTTTTTTTTATTATTATTATTATTATAAACTCCTTGTAAATTTTTCCCTTTAAATAAACCGATTTGCGTCCGTATTTCTCTTTAATATTATCTGCCATAAATCCGTAATTATCTTACATTTTAAACTCCCTTATATTTCTTTCACGGTCTACATTCGTAATTCCTTATAATAAACGTTCCGTAAGCAGTAAGTATTTTCTTTAATTTCTACCTATGCACAGAATAAACTTTTCCCGTCAACGTCAGTAAACAAGCCCTTTTCATGAAACCAGTTTTCCCAGGGTTGGCAAGGTTAGATATTCGGAAAAATCCCGATCAACAAAATCCCGATTTTCAAACGATCCCGTGCTCTTACAGTTGTGGCCCCGCAGAATAAATCCTGTGTGTTTGGCCGACCGGCCTCGTGTGAGAAGGATAAAGCTTGTGTATTACCTACATGTTTGAGTGCTTTTTTATTTTTATAATGTGTAAAGGGAATTTTAAGTGTAATATGCAGAATTCCTTTTTGGATTACCAAGGTGTACTGTATGCCGATGAAAGGGGTAAGTGTTTTTATTTATCCATTAGCTTTTAAAACTTAAAAAGAAAATTACTTTATCGCGCATGGCTAAATATTAACGTGGAACCTCACCACGGTTTTGCTACTGTGCAATATAAGTACGTCTAGGATGGTAGATCATTCCCCTATTTTCACTCAAAAATGCATAGATATTCCTTAAAGTTTTAATTTTTAACTTTAACAAAATTTATTATATTACTGTGTTAGTATTTTTAAATTTTTACATATGTCTCATTGTCATCAATTCCTATTCATTGCTATCCCTTATGTTAAAGTAATTGTATGTTATTCTCATTCCTTACTTATTTATTTATTTTTAAAACATTTATTTACTTATCCAAATTTCGTGTCCTTACAATCCGCTTATTGATTTTAATGTAATTTCCCTTTATTCTTATATTTAAATTCTTGTTATTACCATAAAAGTAATTTTCGCCATATCCATTCCTATACATTTTTTTTATTTATTCCGTTTTTCATCTAAATCCCTCGCTTATAATATTTAAAAGTGTTTTCCGTTAAAGTCTTACTTAAATTAATTTTTGCAATAATTATTTAGAATTCCATCTGTTTATAATGTACTAGTTATTTAAAATTACTAAAATCCCCTTTAATTGCACTCCAATATTATTTTAAAATTTCATGTTAATTTAAACTTTCCTAATTAATGTAACATTTATTTAAAATTCCCTAATTAATAATTCCATGTTTATTTAAAATTTCCTAATTAATGTAATATTTATTTAAAATTAATTCTATTTATTATGCAAAAAAAAAAAAATTTTTTTTATTTATAATTCAATATTTATTTAAAATTTTAAGTTCATTTAAACTTTCCTCTGATTAATGTAATATTTATTTAAAATTCCCTAATTAATAATTCAATGTTTATTTAAAATTTCTTAATTAATGTAATATTTATTTAAAATTTCCTCTATTTTTAATTCAATGTTTATTTAAAATTTCCGAATTAATGTAATATTTATTTAAAATTACCTCTATTTATAATGCAATATTTATTTAAAATTTCTTTTATTTATAATTCCATATTTATTTAAAGTTTGCGCCCCGTTTTACGCGCTTTTCGTGCAATTTTTGATGTATATTTTCTCTCGCCCCTATTTTTTTTTTATTATTATTATTATTTATATATATTTGTATATAAAATTTGTTGTAGTCGTGTTTCCAAAATTCACCCATATTTCTCTTCAAATTCTTACCTAACCTTATTTTTCTTTATTTACAATTTCAATACCGAGTTTAAAATATAAAAAATTTGTATATCTATTCCTACATTTATTTTAAATTTTTATTCTCTTCTAACCAAGGATAAATCATCCTCCCGCATTTGTTTTTCATTTGTATTCGAAACCAGTTCTCCCCTGTGTAAATCGTGCGCCCTGTGCAAACTGAGCTTGACAATCATCCCCTTTTTGAGATCCCCATTTCCCCCTGTTTCTATCTGAAAATTGACCTTGAGTGGGACCCATCTCCACTCTCTGACCTCGAGTCGCCATGGGGAACTTTGCGTCCCTGAAATTGTCACCACCGAAGTGTTTTGCGTGATTGGCAATCTGCCTGCTCTGCCAAGTCTTCCTGCAAACCCGTTTTCGTCCCGTTGCATGCGTTCCTGACTGTTTAAGAGGGAAGGGAAAGAAGTCCTTTCGCTAGAGTTTTTGTGTTGACATTTTGCACTGACCGTTTGAGGAGGGGCGGGGGGGGGGTTCGCTTGTGCTGTGTTGTGCTAACATTTCGTGAATGTCGCGTGTTTTCTTTCTTATCTGTCGCAAGCGCGTTAAATAAAAAGCGGGAAGAGATTGTTTTTCATTACAATTTTGACATCATATCCATTTTTCAATTTTATAATTTATTCATAGCCAGATCAATTTCCAAAGAATTCATTTTTAACATATTATTTTTTTACCTCTTTCTCATCTTAAAATTTTTCAAATAGCGATCATCAGACAATATTACGTTCCTAAAAATTTTTGGTTTCATGAAAAAATCTGAACCGAGTTTTCTTTCATCCTGCTCTTGGATCTCCTCCATTTCACTATCATTTTGGTTTTTCTCTCTACTTGTATTACAATTTTCATTCTGTGTATTTTTACTGGTATCATTTGAATTTTGCAAATTCTGAAAGTCAATATTTTCATTATCATTGTCCATAACATCCATTATTTTACTCTCATTTGAAATTGGGATTATTTGTACATCGTGATTTTCATTCGTAATTTGAATGTCCTGAAGCTTGCATTTCGCATTTTCTTTTCGACTTTTTTTACAATTAACCTTTCCATTCTCACTTTGGTCCTCTTGGAAAATAACATTTTGATTTCTATTAACTTTCATTATTTTGCTTTCATCTGATTTCCTGATACTTTCATTACTGTGACTTTTATTGGTATTTTGAATATTTTCAAAATCAACCCTTTCTTCAACCAAATCGTCCGTTATTTTGTTTTCATTTGGCATTTGAATATTTTCATTGTCATAGTTTGTACTTGTGTTTTGTATAGTTTTGAAATCCACCTTTTCGCAAATCGAAACATCCGTTGTTTTATTTTCATTTGGAATTTTGATATCTCCATTGTCATAATTTGTATTTGTATTCTGTGTGTCTTTGAAATCAGCGCTCTCACTAACCAAAACGTCCGTTATTTTGTTTTCATTTAATTTCTGAGTTTCTTCTTTAATTGTTTTGAAAATATCATTAGGCCAAACCGAAAAAGATGTGTCAGAGTCTAAGCGAATTTTTGTTTCCGTGTTTTGAAATTTAATTTCTACCGTGGGTAATTCCGTATTTAATTCATCTCCAACTGACGCGATAAGTTCAACTTTGTCCTTCCTGTCCTTAAAGTCCTCTCTTTCTCCACTATTTTGGGTTCTGTAACTACCAAAATTTTCTCTATCAATTTGAGTTTTATATTTTCCAACATTTTGTCCCTCGTTCTCAATATTTATTTGTGTAACATGCCTTAAATTTTTATCTTCTTTGGAATTCTTTCTATCAATGCACTGAACCTCTCTTGAATTATTTTCTATGAAATTTCTATCACTAACAGGGATTTTATTTTTATTTAACGGAGACTGAACCCTATTTCTACGCCTTTGTTGACGATCATTCTCAATCTCCCCTTCTAGTTTAAATTTCTGTTAAAATTTGCGTTTCGTCTAAAATCAGTTCTGTTAAAATTTGTTTTCTGTCTAAAATCATTCCTGTCATTGGCGTATCTGTCCGAGCTATCCATATATTTAAATTTACCTTGGTTTTGTCTCTGAAAATCATTTTTGTAACGCGGAACTTCAAAATTCCGTTCGCCATTCCTATGTGTATATTTCTGGCTACCCATTCTTCCTTCATTAACATATTCGTTTCCATAAGTTGGCTTTTCCTCCCTATAGTCTTGAGTACGTGAGGGGTAAAATCTATCTGGGGGTACATTGTATGTCGTATTGGGAAACCTCTCCGCATAATCTTGTTGGTGACGATTGGGGGATATTCTCCGTGCATAATGTTGTGTTGGTCTGCGCGAAGAATTATGCCTGGTCTGTAATGATATGTGCGCTTGATTATTTCTCTCTCTAATATAATGCCAGCAATCCTGCATACAATGTCCAAATTTACCACAAAAATCGCATGAATATGTGTTTGTTATCTGATAATCATTTTTGTTTTCTCTAATTTTAAGGTGATTTATTTCTTGTGTTATTTTATCAAGTAAATTAGAATTAAACTCTTGTTGTTCTTTTTTGAACATTTGAATATCACTGTATTGAGATATGTTATTTAATTCAACTGTTGTTGTAAGGTTGGCCGCTTCTAAATTTTGGGCAATTTTTACAGCATCCTTAAAGCTTTTTGGGTCATTTTTCATAATTTCTTTTCGATATTCGGGCTCAACTGCCTCCAAAAATTTCGCTTGTGCTGTGTTGTGCTAACATTTCGTGAATGTCGCGTGTTTTCTTTCTTATCTGTCGCAAGCGCGTTAAATAAAAAGCGGGAAGAGATTGTTTTTCATTACAATTTTGACATCATATCCATTTTTCAATTTTATAATTTATTCATAGCCAGATCAATTTCCAAAGAATTCATTTTTAACATATTATTTTTTTACCTCTTTCTCATCTTAAAATTTTTCAAATAGCGATCATCAGACAATATTACGTTCCTAAAAATTTTTGGTTTCATGAAAAAATCTGAACCGAGTTTTCTTTCATCCTGCTCTTGGATCTCCTCCATTTCACTATCATTTTGGTTTTTCTCTCTACTTGTATTACAATTTTCATTCTGTGTATTTTTACTGGTATCATTTGAATTTTGCAAATTCTGAAAGTCAATATTTTCATTATCATTGTCCATAACATCCATTATTTTACTCTCATTTGAAATTGGGATTATTTGTACATCGTGATTTTCATTCGTAATTTGAATGTCCTGAAGCTTGCATTTCGCATTTTCTTTTCGACTTTTTTTACAATTAACCTTTCCATTCTCACTTTGGTCCTCTTGGAAAATAACATTTTGATTTCTATTAACTTTCATTATTTTGCTTTCATCTGATTTCCTGATACTTTCATTACTGTGACTTTTATTGGTATTTTGAATATTTTCAAAATCAACCCTTTCTTCAACCAAATCGTCCGTTATTTTGTTTTCATTTGGCATTTGAATATTTTCATTGTCATAGTTTGTACTTGTGTTTTGTATAGTTTTGAAATCCACCTTTTCGCAAATCGAAACATCCGTTGTTTTATTTTCATTTGGAATTTTGATATCTTCATTGTCATAATTTGTATTTGTATTCTGTGTGTCTTTGAAATCAGCGCTCTCACTAACCAAAACGTCCGTTATTTTGTTTTCATTTAATTTCTGAGTTTCTTCTTTAATTGTTTTGAAAATATCATTAGGCCAAACCGAAAAAGATGTGTCAGAGTCTAAGCGAATTTTTGTTTCCGTGTTTTGAAATTTAATTTCTACCGTGGGTAATTCCGTATTTAATTCATCTCCAACTGACGCGATAAGTTCAACTTTGTCCTTCCTGTCCTTAAAGTCCTCTCTTTCTCCACTATTTTGGGTTCTGTAACTACCAAAATTTTCTCTATCAATTTGAGTTTTATATTTTCCAACATTTTGTCCCTCGTTCTCAATATTTATTTGTGTAACATGCCTTAAATTTTTATCTTCTCTGGAATTCTTTCTATCAATGCACTGAACCTCTCTTGAATTATTTTCTATGAAATTTCTATCACTAACAGGGATTTTATTTTTATTTAACGGAGACTGAACCCTATTTCTACGCCTTTGTTGACGATCATTCTCAATCTCCCCTTCTAGTTTAAATTTCTGTTAAAATTTGCGTTTCGTCTAAAATCAGTTCTGTTAAAATTTGTTTTCTGTCTAAAATCATTCCTGTCATTGGCGTATCTGTCCGAGCTATCCATATATTTAAATTTACCTTGGTTTTGTCTCTGAAAATCATTTTTGTAACGCGGAACTTCAAAATTCCGTTCGCCATTCCTATGTGTATATTTCTGGCTACCCATTCTTCCTTCATTAACATATTCGTTTCCATAAGTTGGCTTTTCCTCCCTATAGTCTTGAGTACGTGAGGGGTAAAATCTATCTGGGGGTACATTGTATGTCGTATTGGGAAACCTCTCCGCATAATCTTGTTGGTGACGATTGGGGGATATTCTCCGTGCATAATGTTGTGTTGGTCTGCGCGAAGAATTATGCCTGGTCTGTAATGATATGTGCGCTTGATTATTTCTCTCTCTAATATAATGCCAGCAATCCTGCATACAATGTCCAAATTTACCACAAAAATCGCATGAATATGTGTTTGTTATCTGATAATCATTTTTGTTTTCTCTAATTTTAAGGTGATTTATTTCTTGTGTTATTTTATCAAGTAAATTAGAATTAAACTCTTGTTGTTCTTTTTTGAACATTTGAATATCACTGTATTGAGATATGTTATTTAATTCAACTGTTGTTGTAAGGTTGGCCTCTTCTAAATTTTGGGCAATTTTTACAGCATCCTTAAAGCTTTTTGGGTCATTTTTCATAATTTCTTTTCGATATTCGGGCTCAACTGCCTCCAAAAATTTACTTAGGCTGAGTTTGTCCATAATTGCGTGTGTGTGTTCATTAAGTTGTGTTTCACCCACGTAGTTTAAAGTTAATGTTGTAATTCTATGTGCTAATATTTTCTCCCTTAGTTTGTTTAGCAGTTGAAAAAAGAATTTGATTTGTAGTGACATTAGGTTCGGATGTGAAAAAATCTAGGAATTTTTGCTTGAAAATGTCGAAAGATGTTTCGCTACGCAGATCCTTTGAGCTGATGTAAAATTTTCTTGCGTTTCCGCGCAGACGGGATTTAACAATTGCTAGCTTCTCTAAATCGTTCCAATTTGTTAGTTCACTTAAAGATTCCATCTGTTCGAAAAATATGGAGGTCTAATTTTCGTCGCTTCCGCTCAGTTCTCCTAACAAGGAAATAATGCCCGGAATCCTACTTGTAGGCGTTACCGTCATATCACCCCTTTCTGTCATTTTTAAAAATTTGTTAAGTTTTTCCTTAATTTTCTAATCCAAAATTTCTATCCCTACGAACAATGCGCGTTTACATAAATACAACACTTTTCATGCAACATAAAAAAAATTATTGATACTCAAAAATCTTAAACATAAAATCATACTCCTACGCAATTCTTATTTCCCAAAAATTTAGCTCCCAAAAGAATATTACCATCCATTATTAATTTTCTCCAATCTTTCTCCCCTAACTCAATATATTTAAATCCTATAATTCTTTTTCTTAAATATACACAACATTTATTAAATACACATTTCATATACATATGGCATAACACTTGTGACAACATCTATTTTCTTAAATGTCCTCATTTCCTTACGTTACGTTTACTTTTAAAGTTTAAGTTTTGTTTTTTATTTTAAATTTATTTCAAGATAATTTTATTTTAATTCAAGTTAATTTTATTTTAAATTTTACTTTAAGTTAATTTTATTTTATTTTAAGCTCATTTTATTTTAAATTTTCCTATCGCGCACATTAATTTTAATTTATTCACAAAAAAATTTTTTCAGTTATTTTAACAATTATTTTTATTTCGAATCCTGGTCATCGGAACCATTTGTTGTTATGTGGGTTTCAACCACACGTCCTGTTAGAACGCATAAATTAGTATAGTTTCTCATCTCCGACATTGGCCGTGTCGAATAAAAATACATAGAATTAAATTAGTGGCAAATGAGGACAACGGACATGATATAAAACAATAACAATGTATTTATTGATAAAAATGAAATTAAAAAATAATAATAAAAACATATTTGATTGGTTCAATTAACATTCTTAACAAATTACAATGACTCTCCATTGACATTTTCAAAAAATGAATATTTAAAGAATGTATGTAATTAAAATCTCCATTTATGTTTGCAATTAAATTCGTCCCTACTATTTATTCAAGTGTGGATTTAACAAGATGTCGAGAGAGTAAGACGTTAATTAAAACTGTGTCAACAGACTAAATATGTGATACATGCATTTCATACCTTCGAATATCGTTCGATGCGCCACTGGATACGGGGCACTTCGGTGTAGGAATCGCCGGACATCGCTGCAGACGTAATTTTTGAGAGACTCTTCTCTCTAGAGCACACAAACCAAATCTCCGTTCTGTCTGAAGTCTTAAACTCAATTCTCCGTTCTTTTTCGAAAAATCTACCACTCTCTCGATCATCGAAAAAATGTCTCCTCCTACACAATTCAGCCCCAGGTTTTTTACTGGTCCCCCAATCAAAGCCCCTGGTATCTTCATTGGACATTTCCAAAAAATGTCCAGCTATTGGGTGCTGTGCTGACAGGAGGATGGCGGTCACCCCAGAATTAATGTCTGGCAGGTGGACCGAGGGTTCTCACGACCTTGCGTGTACGTGCAGCCGAACCGGACAAGGGTCAGCTCTCCCCAAGAGCGCCCTGCTGCGCCCCTTTGTAACTGGGTGGTCGTTGTCCATATTTCCCAGAAACATGGCTTGCTCATCCTTTTGCAGGTGTTTTCTTAGGGAAGTGTATATGCATTAAAAGAGAAGTACAGGGACCATCTTTGTAGGTTACGCTCCTCCATAATTTGCAATGTCCCAAATTTGCCTTGGGACAACTACATTGATTTATTATATTTGAAAACTTAAACCTTCATTGAAAAAAATGAACTTCATTCAAATGACGGCATTGAAATATAAATTGCCTGGTTTAAATATCTCTAAAATTCAATACATTCCACGGTAATATTTTTAAAACTATCATAATACTACGATAATTTATTATATTTGAAAACTTCATCGAAAACAACTGAAATAATTTCAAATGACGTCATAGAAGACGTCATAGTTTAGTATGTAGATGCACAGAATTTAAGCAAAAATAAAGTAGTTTTAAGACGGATACAACACTCAATATGGAAAATTTAAAAAATCACGATTTTGAAACAAGATGGATGCCATATATCATTTTGAAGTGGTTCACGTGATACTTTCATATCATGGTCACGTGATTGTTTCATATAAGGGGTGTTATTATTATTATAATTTTTATTTAAAAAACCACTGAATATATTTCGCTGAATTTTTTTTTATATGTTTTATGGAACAATTTGAATATTACCTAAAAATTTCGAAGCAATTTGTGAATTTTAAATAAGCTTAAAAAATGTTTGAAAAATTAGGTCCCATAGGGCTCAATGTATTTCATTTTTTCAACCCGGGTTCAATCCAAATCTAATTGGGTGATATTATTCATTTATATTCCCATAGGTCCTACAGACCGTCTGAACAACTTACTAAAATTTCATTTTGATTAAGTCATTTTTACGGCAGTTATCGTGCTAACGGACAGACAGACAGACAGGCAGACAGAATGAACAAAGTCATAAACACTTTTCAACTTTGTTGTAAAGTGTTAAAAAGGATTATTGCAAAATCAGTAGCGATGATCCAAATCATCACAATTATAGCATGTTAGTCTTCATTTTAAATGGCTTGAAAAATATTTCGATTGATAATAAGTTTGAAAATGTACCCCGGGGAGTAAAGTCGTTTCAGACTACAGTAATTATTAACTGGAGTGTGGATTCACTCGACTTTCACATTCCAGAATCCTGTTTTAAGTAGTTGGTGTTTTTTTTTTCTTATGTAAATTTTGTAGAAAATATATGTGAAAATGTACACTAGGGGTTTCTAATGACGTCAAAGAACACAAACAATTAATTCATCGCGGCTATATTTCGATACAGTATTTGACACTACAATAATAATTAACTGGAATGCTACTCTACTGGAATTTCTCATACCAGAATCCAGTTTTAAGTAGCTGGTGATTGTTTTGAAAATGTTGTAAAAAATTGAAAAACATGTATTAATTGTCTAAATATTCGTAATTATAGGATTATCTTTATTTTATAAGAGTTGAAGAACATTTCGATTGATACCAAGTTTGACAATGTCTCGGTGGATAACTTGTTGCTCTCCCTTCCTCCTCCCATAGGTTTCTAATGAAGTCTAGAAAGACTAAAATTGTATTGGGACTATATTACACTACAGTGGTTGAAACTTTTAAGTTTCGTGATCATTGAGCCCGAAATAACCACTTTTATATATGATTCTGTCAGATTTTGACCTATACTGCTTCTTCCAGAAAATATAAAGTTTCAAATAAATTTCAAAGTTTCCTCTTGAATTTCTAAGAAATCTGTCAAATTTGTCAATCATTGGATTTTGAGACAACAAAGTCGAATATAAAGTTTCATAAAAATCCATTAATATTTGTGGCAGCTATCGTCTACACAAAAAAAAAATCCAATGTGGACAGCATATGACATCCCTACGGAATAGAAGTCATAATCCCTTAAATTGGGTATAATTTCTCAAATTGCTTCGGATATTTCCTTGGTATTTCATCCAATTTGCAGTTTTAATACTTATTTTTCTTTAGATAATTTAACGCATTTTAAAACATCGCCATCTCTTCAAAATTCTACTAGAATAATGTAGTTGGTCTTTTTCTCTTTGTCGGAAAGGTTTGCAAAACACGAGCAGATCTTTTTAATTATCTATTCAGCACCAGGGTAATCCACAAGTGATTTAACAACATAAAAACATAACAACATAACATTAACAACATAAAAATAAAATCTTCAATAAAATAAAAAACAAAAAATACAAGTTATATTTTTTTCGAAAAACATAACGTAACATTAACAACATAAAAATAAAATAATCAATAAAATAAAAAATAAAACGATATGAGTTTTTTTTTTCGAATTGTACCAAATATTATCAGCATCAGGTCAACCTATAAATGATTTATATACCAAATTTTGTAAAATTTCGTCGAACAAGATTAATCTAGAGTGGATATATACATTGCACAGACAAAAAAACACGTAGACAGACAGATACACACACAGCGGTTACGCTACAAAGTGGTTTTTGGTGTTATAGAGCAGAGGTTTCAAAAGTGTGGTAACGACTTATGCAGCCGAAAGGGTACGCCAGTCGATACGGGGGATGGATCATCAAAAATTTAATATTTTTTATGTGGTTTTCCTGACACAAATTTTAATTGACAAAAAGAAAGTAAAGTTATTAAAGAATAACATATATTACCTTATTTTAAATTAAACGATCATGGACATAACAACATGATGATCATATGAATATTTTTTTACTGGAACACTTGTTTATAACATTGAAAAAAAAAGAAAAAGTCCCACATCTATATGTATTATAGGGGCACGCGATGTAAAAATGTATTTCTTAGGGGTACGCGAAGTAAAAATGTATTTCGTAGGGGTACCCGAAGTAAAAATGTATTTATTAGGGATACGTGAAGTAAAAATGTATTTCGGGTATGCGAAGTAAAAATGTATTTCTTAGCGATACGCGAAGTAAAATGCAGTTCTTCGTGCACGGGAAGTCAAAATGTAGATCTTAGAGGTACGCGAAGTAATAATGTATTTCTTAGAGGTATTTGAACTCAAAATGTAGTTCTTAGGAGTACGCGAAATAAAAATGGAGTTCTTAGCGGTATGCAAAGCTAAAATGCAGTTCTTAGTGGAATATAAATTAAAATGTAGTTCTTAGAAGTACACGAAGTTAAAATGTAGTTCTTAGGGTACGCGAAGTAAAAAAATCACTTATTAGGGGTACACGAAGTAAAATTGCAGTTCTAAGGGGTACGCGAAGTAAAATTGTATTTCTTAGGGGTTCGCAAGGTAAAAATGTAATTCTTAGGGGTACATGAAGTAAAAGTGTAGTTATTATGGGTACGCGAAGTAAAAATGTTCTTATTAGGGGTACGCGATCAAAAAATGTAATTCTTAGAGGTACGTAATCGAAAAAGTTTAAGAAACTACTGCTCTAAAATATCTGGAGCGATTAGATCTCTCCAAAACTCGAATTCTGATTTTCGCCACGATTCTGTTACTTTCCCTATACATTATCATTTATTGTAGGGAAAATAATATACATAGTTCCTAGAAATACCCTTAAAAACCCCAATAACTTCGTAAGTAAAAGGCCATGATGGTGCATGTTAGGTCTTACCTATAGAAAAGTGATCCTTCTTAAATAAAAGTGATTGTAGCACACTCAGAATTAATAAAGTTAGGATAACGAATTCGGCAATAAGGCGAAATAGATAAAAAGAAATCTGCTTTGGACAGAGCATGACATTCCCTATAGATTCAAATTCATTTTTTTTCCATCCTTTATAATTTAATAAAGTACGTTTACTAGCACAAAATAGAACGGGTAATTGTTTAAAATTACACCGAATTTGTTGTTTTATTTTAATTTGACAAATGGGCGTTTTTTTAAAGGCGACTTAACAAAAATACGAAAAAAATAATATATCATAAGAATGATTCATCCTAGACTTTTGGGGTTGTCTTATTTTTTTCGGCGTCAATATTAAGTGTAAAGCAAGCGTTTAATTGATACATTTGTGAATATGTATTCTTTTATTTCATATTTTGACAATTTTTTCTGGCCATTTCGCTGAATAAAAGGCTGGTTCTGGTTTTCTAAATCTTACCAAAATCTAATCAGCACCAAAATATCCCACATGTTATTTATCTATTTATCTACCAAATTCTGTGAAATTGCATCAAATAGTTTTTCGGTACGCCGACTGTACCTCCAAAAATTTGTGAAATGTCAATGAATAGTTTTTGAGTTAATGTGGATATATATATTGCAGAAAAAACCTTATCCAGAAACACACACAAATACATACACACCCACAGAGAGATATCGCGTTATAAATGCCATATTTTTTGGCATATTTTCAAGCGATCCATATTTTAATTCAATCATAGTTTAAATGGCAGTGTTACAAAAATTTCCGAAAACTGAAATATGTCGAGGACGGTTAATCTTAAGAGTGTTGGGTTGGTTTTTTCTTCGTAAAAGCATATGCATAGAACAATCATTTAATCAGTGCATTTTATCATATTTCTTTTTTATTTCATACTTTAACAAACAAAATCAGCTTCTACACTTTAGAATCGTACCAACGTTTAATTAGCTCTACAGCAACCCATAAGAAACCTGCCTACCAAATTTTGTGAAATATCGTCCAATAGTTTTGAGTTACAGTGGATATATGTATTCTATAGACACACATACAGATATACACTTATACGCAGACTTACGTTAAAAATAGATTTTTCGTGTTCTGGAGAGCTCGAAACGTGTAGATTACCGAAAGTTACAGTGGATATATACAATGTATAGACACACATGCAGATACACACTTACACACAGCCGTTACGTTAAGAATATATTTTTTGTATTCTGGAGATGTCGAAACGTGTAGATCTGCCAATAGCTCGGGTTCCGATTTTTGATACAATTCCAAAACTGTCCCTATATATTAACATGTATTGTAGGGAAAGTAGTATTTCTTCAAAAATTACGATATCAATCAAAAGAATTGAAATATTCCGTACTAAAGCATTTCCCCACGATAATAATAAAGCTTTTAAACAAAATATACCTTTTGTGAGGAAATTTCATTCTCGCAGACTGCCATTTTCTAGAAATACTAGCAGAAATCGAAATGACCATTTTGTTTACTACGATATCGTTTAGGCCAAATAGCTTCGTAACAGATGCATAACGTGTTTTAAATTGCAGATAGAAAATTGCAGCATATATTTCAAACGTACAGTGGTGTGATCAATCATGTCTTATTTCGACATTTGGAAATAAAACGTTCGAATTCCAACGATTTATTTTATTTACGATTTATTTTATAATAATATATTTGATCGCAATAAAGATTTAATGTTTTTTCTTTTAATCTGGCTAAATATATCACATGATGAAATATCAAAATTAAGGTGAAGTCAGATTTATTTGGAGTACGGAAATGGATATAACTAAATGTGTTGGAGTATTGAATTCCATATTAAAAGTTTACGCTCATGAAATATACAAAGAACCCAGCAAACCGCTGTCAGGCTTGAAAATTTATAATTAAAGGATATACAACAGCCCAGACTTTTATTTCACTATCCAAACATGGTTGAATAAATCTTTAGGCAAGTCAGACACAATAAATGGCATAAATATGATTTTACGCGACCCCAAGTTCGAATCAACCACAATTAGAAGGCGGACTACTCTCAAATAACGAATTGACGGATTGTTGAAGTATGGCAAAAATAAGTTGCACAACACTTTCATGAACTGTTGTCTACCAGTCAGAGTTTCTCTCTGACTACTTTGTATACTCTCTGAGTTAACAAAATCTCTCTGACTTGTCTACTCTCAGAGTTGACAAATTCTCCTATCTGATTTGCCTACTCTGAGTTGACAAAGTCTTCTCTGACTTGTTTATTCGCTGAGTTGACAAAGTCTCTCTAAACTTGTCTACTCTCTGAGTTTCTAGCACATAATTTCAGTACTCATGACTTAATGAAATCACCAGATTACGAACTTGCTTCACTTAATACTTGCGGTTGACATTGGTTCTCCTGTTACTATATAAGACACTCGAAATGTAGCGCCAGTGATTATGGTTGTGTGTGTTAGCTACCGAGTGCAATATTGCACTTGACAGCTAGTACACTGCTGAGTTGACAAAGTGTTCTCTCTGACTTGTTTATTCGCTGAGTTGACAAAGTCTCTCTGAACTTGTCTACTCTCCGAGTTTCTGGCACATAATTTCAGTACTCATGACTTAATGAAATCACCAGCTAACGAATTTGGTTCACTTAATACTTGCGGTTGACATTGGTTCTCCTGTTACTATATAAGACACTCGAAATGTAGCGCCAGTGATTGTGGTTGTGTGTGTTAGCTATCGAGTGCAATGTTGCATTTGACAGCTAGTACACTGTAATTCTGGGCAGTAATTCTATGGGTATAGCTAGTACACGCAGCAGTTTTTCCTTCTCCACGGCGATCGAGTGAAAAATTGGAATTGCCAAACATATGTGCAGCAAAAACAGTTTTGAGATCATGACCGCCAATTTAATGCTGCAGATAACGCAGATTTAGGTAAAATGCACCTAGGATTAGAATTTTCACATCTTAAGATTAGAAGATATAAATGAATTATAAATAAATGATTTATTTAAAATTTTCAATCTGGCATCGCACTTAGACGTGATCTCTGTATGATGATCTCTGATGATCTCTGTCTGATGAAATCTGATGAACTCTGGTTAATCTCTCCTAAAAACTATGGAAGAATCAGCTGACCCTTTAAAAGTAAAAAAAAACCTCTTTAATTTTGTATGTATAGTAAATAAATTGTTAATAATAAATTGTTTTAAAAGTTTATTTTAAAAAAGAATAGTTATTAAAATATAACAATTAATTTACTTTATTACTTTCCTTATATACATAATTTATAAGGAAAGTATTGTGACCGGGTCGAAAATTCAAATTCGAGTTTTCGACGGGAGACCCCGTTTCAAGCATCCCTGATCACAAATCAAACATTTTTGAGGTGATGTCTGTGTGTGTGTGTGTGTGTGTGAAAGTATGTGTGTGTGTGTGTCAGTGAGACTGTGGAGACGATAACTGACGAACGAATGGACCGATTCGAACAAAATTTGGTACAAAAATCCCAATCCATAAACACTGGAGGTCTGTTGTTTTTAAACGCAATCGAATGCTTAGAACCCCTCTGAATTGTCGAGTGAAATTTTGAAAAAATCGTCAAAAAAATCAACACCACTAATAAAGTTACGCAAATAGACATTTTTAATGAAATTTTTCAATAGAAAACGATTAACATAAATTTTACAACGCTAACATGAACCGTTCTCGAGATATTGCACATTTCTCAAAAAAATTATCAAAAAATCATATAAAATAAAAAATATATATTTCCTATTGAGAAATATGTTCACTTTTCATATGTAATACCATGCGATAAATTTGGTGATATCATTGTCGTAGATTTATCTCGTTCCATTCATGAGAAAAGATACTTCGAGTAATACTGTTGTATTTGAACGCCAATAGTCATTTATCTGCTATAAGAATAACTTATTTCTCCGTCAGTACAGCTTGGTGAGATTTTGGCAACGAATTTGGAGGAATGTCGCCAACTTGTCGACTTTTTGAAATATATATATAATGTCAAATTAACGAAAATCTCGCCAAATGGATAAAAATGACGCTAAATCAATGAAAATGACGACTAATTGTCGAAAATTCAATATCTTAGAAAGGATGGCTGGGGATTGTCAAGTGTTTATCGTACCAGGATGACCCAAGTTCATCCGTACCACATCCCAAAAATATCCCTGTGACTACGCGGAGTATGGACACGGCAAATACATAGTTCTGAAATTATTTACCAGATATGATGGGTCAGAATAAGGATGATATGGTTCATTTGAGTGTTACTCCCATTGAGTTCTAGTCTAAATTATGTGGTTTAAGTATGTAATGTGAGCCGTTCTTTTGGTGTCCCGAAGAAACGTGTTATGATGGCAAAATGGCTCATGTTTCTGCCACTGCGTAAGTGATTTATCTAATTATCAAGTGATTGGCTATAGAAGAAAATTTATTTTACTAAAAACAATACACACTATACAGGGTGTCTCAAAAACATTAATCTCGGCTTTTATTCCTTAAATATTAATCTTATACATATATAATAAATTATTGTTGCGTAAAAAAAGGTACATAATTTTATGAAATCGATAAAAATTTTCAGGATATTACATTTGAAGAAATACAAAATTTAAATTTTTATATGGCTCCCGTACAAAAACATTTCCAATGAGTAAAATGTTCCTCATACACTAATAAGGTGATGTGCAAAATTTCAGCATTTGATCATAAAAGGTCTTAAAGATATGTTTAAACAAAGTTGGTGAGGGATTAAACACAAATTAAAATGTAAATTTTTACAGCAAGAGTGCAAATGACGCAAGGCAGAAATGCATCATAAACAAATAATATCTGCCTCTTATCTTTAATGGATCTTTGGCATGAATGGACAAGCTTTGTAATCTTAGTGTAAAGTTATGATTTCTACACAGTGTAGATACTTTTGTACCAATAAATAGCAAAATCATTATTTATTTAAGTAATCATTGTTTTCTTTCGTAATTTGTGTATGACCCCTGAAACGCAATCTGCCGACATGATTTTTCCCCTCTAAGAATCCGTGTCGATACATCCAAAAGTGGTTTGAATCAGCATTTTTGTCTTTTCATATCTCTGGGGCTTTTTATGATAAAATGATAAAATTTTGTACCTCACCTTCTTAGTGTATGGAACACATTTTACTCATTGGAAATATTTTTGTACGAGGACCGTATAAAAATTTAAATTTAGTATTTCTTCAAATTTAATTCCCTTGAAAATTTTAATCAATTTCATGAAATTCTGCACCTTTTTACGCAACTTTGTAATTTAGTATACTATATGTCTAAGATCAATATTTAAGGAATAAAAGCCGAGGTCAACAATTTTGGGACACCCTGTATATACTTTACATGCACTATCATTCACGTTTGCCAATCTCCGTGTAGATTTTTTTAATATTATGCGGTTATAGATTTAAATTCGAATGACACGTTAAATCTGCAATCATTCTAGTTGAAATATTATGCTAAGCAAATTAATCAAAATTAAACGATCCGCGTTATTAAAAATCTTTGTCTTTTGCGTTTGCATATTTAATTCCCTCAGATCCATCATGTAATGAGGGAATTCGTAGAAGAACTAATGATGTAATGGCAGCTTTTGTACAAGACAAAAGTTAATGGAAGTGGCCAGTAACAACCTATGCTCAAGAATTAGCTTATTAACCATGTCGTTAATGGTTTGCTGATGAGAAATCAATGCTTAAAAGAAGAGATGACAAATTAAATCTTACGTAAAGGGATTAAATGACTCTTAAAGCATCTCTCATTTAGGGAATAATAGATTATTCTAGAGAAGTTTAGAAAATTCTTCGGAAGAGACAATTTAATCGCATTATTTATTGAATACGAGAAGTTTAATCTTCTGTAAATAAATGCGCCATCATCAGATTGAAATTTAGCAAATACCATGTCATGCTTATGACATTGAAAAGTTAAACATGGAATTATTCTTAAACCAGTACTACACAGTCTTATTAATATTTAAATAAGAGTTAGTTTGTATAAGGATTTAGACTTAAAAGCAAAATATAATTAAAATTGCATTTATTCTGTCCTAATACCAAAATTTTGTAGAAAAGTACTTACATTTCTTCATATAAGAATCAGAGGAATGTAAGTCCTTTTCCCTCACTTTACTTAAGACAGGAAGATAAGGCATTTTAAGTACATTTTATATTTAAACTAAATATTGAAACCTTTTATGAATTATCTTTATAACTCTTCTTAGTATTAAAAGCAATCACAATGAATCAGAACTACAAAATATACTTTATTAATTCGGTATTACACCTGTTTAATTCAGTGGCATGTTCTTGTGACTGAAAACAAAACAAACCAAAATTATTGACAGCCGAGATATTCATTAGCCTCAAAGTAAATCAAACATAGAATTTTTTTATATAATATATGACTAAAAAAGGGAATTTAAAAATGTAGATTAAACTCTATAACAAAAAAATAGACGCACCAAGAAGAAATTGTCCGATTGTAATGAAATTTCGTATGCAAACATATTTAGTCTTTAGTGACGAGTCCCGTTTCCAACTGTGTCCTGACAACGCCAGACGTGTCTGGAGACGTCCAAGGAAGCGTGGGGATCCTGCCCTTACTATCGCACGCCACACATGCCCACAACAGGACGTTATGGTCTGGGGTGCCATCTATTTTGATAGCCGGACCCCTTTGGTAGTCATTTCTTCACACTGACAACACATCGGTACGTAGACAACATTCTACAACCGGTTGTGTTACCGTTCCTTTTGCGACACCCTGGACTTACTTTTCAATAAGATAATACCCGCCCGCATACGGCGCGTGTTGCTATGAATTATCTTCAAGCTTGCCCAACACTTCCTTGGCCAGCTAGGTCTCCTGATCTCTCTCCCATAGAGTACATTTGGGACTTTATGGGAAGGTGATTGTAACCATCCCGGAATATTGACGATTTAGCCCAACAGTTGGAGACAATTTGGCAAGACATTCCGCAGGACACCATCCGTGAACTTTATCAGTCTATGCCACGGCGGGTGACATATTGTATCTAGGCCAGAGGTGGACAAATGCCTTATTGAATTCCTTTGTATATGGCCAAACTCTAAATCATTAAATTGCTCTGAAATTTTAATCGTTTCTTTTTTTATATATGTTTTTTACATCCACTAATTTTATCACAATCGAACAACTCCTTCTTGGTGCGTCGATTTTTACTTTCCTTATATACATAATGTATAAGGAAAGTATTGTGACGGGGTCGAAAATTCGAATTCGAGTTTTCGACGGGAGAGCACGTTTCAAGCATCCCTGATCACGAATCAAACATTTTTGAAGTGATGTCTGTGTGTGTGTGTGTGTGTGTGTGTGTGTGTGTGTGTGTGTGTGTGTGTGTGTGTGTGTGTGTGTGTCAGTGAGTCTGTGGAGACGATAACTGACGAACGAACGGACCGATTCGAACCAAATTTGGTACAAAAATCACAATCTGTAAACACTGGAAGCCTATTGTTTTTATATGCAATCGAATGTTCAGAACCCCCCTAAATTTTCGAATGAAATTTTGAAAAAATCGTCAAAAAATCACAACCGCTAATAAAGTTACGCAAATAGACATTTCTTATGTAATTTTTCATTAGAAAACGATTGGCATAAATTTTAGATCGCTAACATGAACCGTTCTCGAGATATTGTACATTTTTCAAAAAAATTATGAAAAAGTCACATAAAAAAAAATTCCTATTGTGAAACATGTTCACTTTTCATATGTAATACCATGCGATAAATTGAGTGACATCATTCTCGTGGATCTAGCTCGTTCCATTCATGAAAAAATATACTTTGAATAATACTTTTGTATTTGAACGCCAATAGTCATTTATCTGCTGTAAGAATAACTTTTTTCTTAGTGCATAACGCTTGGCGAGATTTTGGCGACGAATTTGGCGGAATGTCGCCAACTTGGCGACTTTTTTGAAATGTTGCCTAATTAACGAAAATCTCGCCAAATGGATAAAAATGACGCTAAATCAATGAAAATGACGGCTAATTGTCGAAAATTCAATGTCTTGGAAAGAATACTAGTATCTACTATAAGAAAAACCTATTTTTTTACTGTAAAAGTAGTAAATTCATTACATTATATAAGGAAAGTCATGTGTTGCCCACATCATTTTTTTTTATTATAGATTGTAGTTAACTTCAGAAGATTGACGCTATATAATTATTCTTCATTTACTGCGTATTTGATAGTTTAAAGGTCATCATTAGCGGGATTTAAAATTTTAGCTCTCTCTTCTTGAAGACTATTATAGAAGGTATGATATTGTCCCTTGTTTACAGCAGAACAACACAGATGCAAATATATTTCACTACTTTATTCCTGACGTTAAGGAATCCCATGATATTTGGGTTCCAGCTGAAAGATTCTATTTGAATTTAGAGATTTTCTTGATATTAAAATTTGAATACATAATGTTGTTTGCAATAGTTAAATATAGTATTATATTATTTTTGCAGTGCTGGAAACGGACTACCGTAAATCACCATACTTATCTTCCCCCCTTCGTGTCAACTTTCCTATCTTTCAGTTGATTTTTCAGCATAGCATTGAAATCCAAAAAGTCCTTCTGATCCGTTTCAAAGACTGCCGATTCATACTTGCCTTTACTTTGCGCAATATGCGCAACTGTAAACTATCCAAAGGAATTATATATATTGAGATTGTTGCAACTCTCTGTATTTATAAGAACTAAATTGCACTCCATTACAGGATGAGCAAGTTTGGATAATTGGTCCATCATAGGAATATTCACTATCTGGACAGTTTGAAGAAATATGGTGCATATACGCATAATACGCATATGGTGCATATACGCATAATACGCATAAGGTGCATATACGCATATATGGTGCATATACGCATATGGTGCATATTGATATTGCCCTAAGCAAGCATTATAGAAAAGATAAATTGGAGGGCTATCAGCAATATTTTTGAATTGTTGAAATTCACATGATCTTATTTCATTTGACCCTCTGTTTTCACACCTTCATGCCACGAGCCAAAGGCCTTCCGTGCTGAAAACACCGGTTCTTGTTAGATCACCGAAGTCAAGCAGCATCGGGCGCGGTTAGTACTTGGGTGGGTGACCACCTGGGAACACCGCGTGGTATTGGCACATTTCGGGCGCGGTAGCCCGGTGGTTTGCGCGCTGGATTTGCACGCTGCCACATCTGCCGCCGTGTTCATACGGAGTACGATCACGTTAAACATGTGGGTCCGTAAGTCCTTCCGAGAGGTTGGTGGTAGGGGAAAGATGGCACGGTCCCTGTGGATGCCTCCCCACTGGGTTCCGGTCTATATTGGGTGGCACTTCCCGGCCGTCCAAACGGTTACCTTACACCTTTCTGGTAGGTCGGACGGTCTGAGTCTCAACAACAACAACACCTTCATGCCACATATAATTCGTGGCTTTTTGGTGAATAAATTCGTGGAACTTCCAAGACATCGGGCTAATACGTTCGCTTGACTCTAAAATAAACTAGTAATTTGGAAGATTAATTTTTAACACTAAAGGGAAGATATAGAGATGCAACTATCTGACTACAGCTCTCCAAAGTAAGTACATAGGTTAATAAATCCAACAATCGCACTTTTGGAGTTACAATCCTCTAGTTCTGATACGACGTTGTAGAAATGTCGCTTGAAGATATAATACTTTCACTACTGCAGAAAGTATATTATTGAATTGTTAAAATTTATTCAACGTTTGTCCATGCTTATTCTATTAAATATTGTTTTATTCCAGAAAATAGCAGTGATATAAATATTTGTTTAAAGTCATGAATTCTAAACATAGAGGACAGCAAATTCAAAGCATTGTGCTTCGTCAACCAATACTGCGTGAAATAACAAAAGTCCGGAAACAGATAGACAATTATTCCCAAAAGAAGGAAGCTAACGGATTCAAAATTGGGCCCTAAATTTCCAAACAGAGAATTAAAAAGAAAACTCCTTAATATGGGAATTTGATTAAGAAACAGTGCAGAAACGTTCAAAAAAGTACAATTCAGGAATGAAATTAGGAATAACAAGAAAGATCAATTATGCATAAAGCATTGATTATGAAACACTTTCCAACTTCAATGCAATTTCGTTTAAACATCTCAAAAATACGATACATTATTCGATAATATTTTTAAAATTATCACAATAATACATTAATTTATTTTATTTCAAAACTTAAAATTCTCCGAAAAAAATGAACTTCATTCAAATGATGTCATTTAAATATAAATTGCCAGGCTCCTCGGTAATGTTTTTAACATTATCATAATACTACAATTATTTATTATATTTGAAAACTTCATCAAAAACAACTGAAATTTATTCAATTGATGCCATCGAAATATAACACGCTTGGCTCTCTCTATAAAAGCAGCATTTCATTCATGAACATTTTCCCAATCATTTCATTTATCACAATACTATGATAATTTAATTTATTTAAGAACATAAGACCATGGAGTTACAAGTAATTAAACTCTATGCTTAAAACTTCTTCGAAAAAAAATCATCCTTCTGTCTGTAAAATCAATGAATATTTCATTCATATCAGCTATGCAGACTCCATGAGCTAAATCATTTTGCGTTAAAGAAATACAGCAATTCTTATACAACTCATTCTACATATTTTGCTGGTTACATTTTTCATAAGTGAAAAATACGCTTCGTTGTAGAAATAATCAAATTCGGCTGATCATTTAAACTTAAATATATTGTAATTGCGTAGTTTCAGTAGGTAGATGAACAGAATTTAAGCAAAAAAAAAGCGGTTTTACGACGGATACAACACTCAATATGAATTAGAAAGAACTTTAAAAATCACGATTTTGAGACAAGATGGATGCCATATATCATTTTTAAGTGGGTCACTTGATCTCTTCGTACAATGGTCACGTGATCGCTTCATATAAAATATGTAGTTACTATTTTAATTTCTATTTAAAAAACTACTGAATATATTTTGCTGAATTTTTTTCATATATTTTATGGGATAATTTGAATATTACCTAAAATTTTCGAAACAATTTGTGAATTTTAAATCCGCTTAAAAAATGTTTGAAAAATTAGGTCCCATAGGGTTCAGTGTATTTCATTTTTTCAACTCGAGTTCAATCCAAAACTAATTGGGTGATATTATTCATTTATATTCCCATAGGTTCCACAGACCGTCTGAACAACATACTAAAATTTTATTTTGATAAATCATTTTTACGGCAGTTATCGTGCTAACGGACAGACAGACAGACAGACAGACAGAATGAAAAAATTCATAATCAATTTTCAACTTTGTTGTAAAGTGTTAAAAATTATCTTAACTTCCGTAGAATTAAAAACATGATTTTAGTCCCAACAATGTTCAGCAATTGAATGTCCAGATACTACTTATTAAGAAACATGCCTTATGTGTCTCTTAACAGGAAATTTAAGAACTATTTTTGTTTGACCAACATAACCGAGACATCAATCGTCCTTAACGTGATAAACAGCCCAACCATTCCAAACAAAAATAAGGGTTTTTTACTTTAGAGAAATGTATTTTATTAATTAACAAACCTAACAATTTTAATGTCTGCCTAACACTGAAATATGACATAATACTGGCAAACTTATAAATCACAGGATATATAAAAATATAAAACTCTAGAATTACGTGGACAAACCACTTTACGTTAAAGGTTAGTTTAGGCAGTACCTAATGAATACTATTGGTATTACAGTCCCTGGAAGTGGTAAAGGATGTAAAGTAATTAATTTCACAATTAAATGTTTGGAAATCATAACATAAATATAAGGCAATGTATACATAAGTATTATAAGCTGAAGATTTTGCTGAATAGTATAATTAGAATACGTGTTAGGGTTCATATAAACAGACAACGGTTTACGGAAAACGGAAGTTAAGGATAAGGGACCATTTTAAGCAGCAAGAATATAAAGGGGAGCTACACTGTTATTACATTTCTTATCATGATTAAAATGATTGTGAGAGTTATAGAACTAATTAAACTATGTTAATCTTGAAGATTGGACATTTTATCAAACAACAAAGAAGTATCATCAAGGTAAATACCTTCGAAGCAGCATTTGAAACCATACGAATTAAGAAGTTTATCTTCCAAACAGTGCCTATAGATATCACATAAAATAGGTAACAGTGGATTGCCAATAGTCAAACATTCATATTGTTAATGAAAATCACCAAATCACCATTAAAAAACGAAACACGATTGTTAAATACATAAAATGGTGAAAGTTAATTATTTTATTTCAATATCTGATTAATGAAATTCACGCTATATATTTTAAAATGAATATTCGTCATATAAGTCATAACGTCGTAATATAAGTCATTAGTGAAAAAAATACTTTACGTCAAATGAGAGGTTAAGAGCTTGGTGCTATTAATAGGGGAGCAATTATTGAACGTGTTGATAAAATCTAAAGACAAATTAAAATTGTGCATGCAAGTAGCACTTCAAGGTGAGAACGTATGGGGTGAATGGTGAGCAACAGAGAAGGACGAATTACCAATAGTAGATAGAACATGGTGGGGATCTAAATTGAGATTGTAAGTTTTATGCAGGGTACAGAAAAAAGCGAAATTAGCGACAGAAGGAAAAACAGGGCATGTAGTTTTATCCAATTAAATGACTAAATTTTTGCATCGTTTTTTTTATTTTTGTAAGACGTGTGCTCGTTGGGGTCAGATTCTAACACAGTGCCCATATTTGGAAAGTTTTCAACATTTTCTGAAAAGGTATTTTTAACACTTTACAACAAAGTTGAAAAGTGTTTATGACTTTGTTCATTCTGTCTGTCTGCCTGTCTGTCTGTCTGTCCGTTAGCACGATAACTGCCGTAAAAATGACTTAATCAAAATGACATTTTCGTATGTTGTTCAGACGGTGTGTAGAACCTATGGGAATATTAATGAATAATATTACCCAATTAGTTTTGGATTGAACCCGAGTCGAAAAAATGAAATACATTGAGCCCTATGAGACCTAATTTTTCAAACATTTTTGAGCGGATTTAAAATTCACAAATTGCTTGGAAAATTTTAGGTAATATTCAAATTGTTCCATAAAATATATAAAAAAAATTCAGCGAAATATAATCAGTAGTTTTTTAAATAAAAATTAAAATAATAATTACACCTCTTATATGAAACGATCACGTGACCATGATTTGAAACGATCACATGACCCACTTCAAAATGGTATATGGCATCCATCTTGTTTCAAAATCGTGATTTTTTTAAGTTCTTTTTAATTCATATTGAGTGTTGTATCCGTCCTAAAACTACTTTATTTTTGCTTAAATTCTGTGCATCTACATACTGAAACAAGGCGATGACAATATATTTGAGTTTAAATGCTCATCAAAATTTGATTATTTCTACAACTAAGCCTATTTTTCACCTATGTAAAATGTAAACAGCAAAATATATAGAATGAGTTGTATTAGAATTCCTGTATTTTTTTAACACAAAATAATTTAGTCCATGGAGTCGGCATCTTTTATTTTACCCTTTTTATTTGCATTTTTTCTTATTTTTCTTTTCTAAATTTTATTCTAAATTTCTGTTTTTGTTTTTCATAAGCCTATTTTTTTCTTTTTCGTATATTTTCTTTTTATATATGTTCTAAATTTCACTTTTAAAATTTTATTATTTTCTTTAATTTTAATCTATTTTTCATTATGTTATTATACCTCACTCTAAATTTTATTTTTCAATGATCTTTTTATCTATATTCGCAATAACCCTTTTCCCATTTTTGTAAAATGGACGCACTTGACAAGTTCAAATATAATGTAAAACTGTCTGTTTAATCACAAAAATTTTCATCAATTGTTATATTTTTAGACCTAAATAAAAGTTCGTTTGGCTAATGGTAGACCTTGGGTGCCTCCTGAGTGCAGGAGGTAACCTTTCCCGGCCGTGCAGCTAGCTACTCTAAACCCACTATGTGAGTCGCACGGTCTTTGGTCTTCAGACCTCCGACATCTATGCACTAACTTACAGGGTGGATTTATTCGGGCGCCATTATACAGAACCTTGCTGCCCAAACCGGGAATCGAACTCTGGATTTTCCAACTTTGCCACCGGAAGCTCTACTGTTGAGCTATTCTGACGAAATTGAAAGTTCTTATCGTCGAAGTAGACTCTGCATTCTCCACCCTCTAATATCAGATTGGCGGGCAATTGACAATTTTACTGACCATCTCCTGATATTTTTACCTCAGATTAGTCTCCGTCTCCTACTATTTTTACCAAGATTAGTATCCTGCAACTACTTTTTTACCTAGGTTAGTATTATGCGTAGTCTTTATACTCTCAATTTTGAAATCGGCGTTCAATCTTCCAGAGACCAATGAATCCGCACTCGTCGTAATAGGGTCACTTTCCGACACTTTTGCACTAGCCTACAGGGTTGATTTGTTCGGGCGCTATTGTAAAGAACCTTGCTGTGCCCCAACCGGGAATCGAACCCTGGATAACCGAACTGACCAGCCGATGCTCTACTTTTGAGCTACTGGGACGAAATTGTAAGATCTTATTTTCGAAGTGACTCTGCAAGTATATTATCCTTATGTCCGGTCCTAGAATCTTACGATGACTGTTCCTCTATATAATAATTGTGTAACTCCTTTTTGAATTTTCAAATTTTCCGAAAGCCCATCTGTCACCAAGAATGCTAAAAAGTTTACACATTTATAGTATCGATTACTGGACAGAACTTAATTGAGCCAGTTTTCTATTAAAATGACTATTTTCGACGCTGACCGCTCTAAATTAATTCGTAAATTTAAACTACTAAAATTTTTGCATATTTTCAATATTTTAAGCGTTTTATTTTATCAGTCTTTTAGAATCTTCATTACTCGTAAGATTATAATTCTATATCAAAGTTGTGCCGTAGTGGTAAATAAATAACCAATTGCATATTTTGAATTGAGTTGGTACAAAGTTGGAAGGATACGACTTATATAATTTTAAAATTTCAGTATATGTAATTCAAACTTCTGATCAAAGTAATACCTTTAAATTTTTCCTGAGCATTTCCTTTTATAGCACATTTCTTCTTTCTATAACACTTCTATTGAAAAATCCAATTCTCCTATTCTCTAAGGATAGAATGGAACAGCGATATCCATTCAACCTAACCTTTTCTAACCTACAGGCACATTAATATATCATGAAAACAAATGGGCATGAACCGCTCTGATAAATATTAAACTCATCCCTATCTCTAACAATGAATGTGTGCAGGAACTCACGGTGGGAGTGGCACATTCTCTAGAGAGACTACAGAGTAATACACGTGGAACTAATTACCGTAACGTATGTAACCTATAAGACGACAAAATTGATTACAATAATTAAAGCACGTAATATAAAAATGACACAATGGTTAACATATATTATAAAAATGACACAATGACATGTAATACAAAACATTTCATCTAATTAAAAACTTAATTACAACATGTAATATAAAAAGTTGATAATAAATGTAATATAAAAATATGTAATATAAAACATGATATCTAATTAAAAACTTAAATATAACATATAATAAAAAAATTACGCAATGGACAAATGGTGACGTTTGCATAACAGTAATGATTTGTGTAACATTTGTATGCGATAATATATTTGCAGTAATAAATCAGTATTAGCAAAAATAAATTATGTAGAATGGAATTTTTCCGTATGTATAAAATGTTAAAATATAGAATTTGAAGTTTTTAATACAGAGGGTGTTCACACATTTTTGCAACGATTTTGAAAAGTATATATATAAACAAATATAAGAATTTTATTTTCTAATATGTTCAATGTGATAGCGCTTTTGTTCAACTATCATATTACATCTTGATTTCCACGATAAAAGACCTTTGCTTAAAATATCAAGTTTGATTTTGTTCCACTCCTCTACCACAATCTTCAGTACATCCAATGTTTTGGGATGCCACTTATAAAGAGCTTGTTTCAAAAGTCCAAATATTTAGAGGTATGACCTTATCCTGATAGAACTTAACACAGTGAAGATTGTTTGGGTAAAGTGATGGAATGTCCTTTATGAAAACAGGTGTTAAAACGTATTTCTGATAGTAATCCGAGTTAATTTTGATATTTTTCTACTTTCCATATTTTAAGTTTTCCGTTATAAGAGAATCCAGTAATAACCATAAAACCTTTAGCAAAACTTTCCTTCTTTTCTCTGAACCAATATTTTAGGTCTGTTTCGGCAGCAAATGGATCTTTTTCTATTGCAATATGATGAATATATCCAAGCCTCATCAATTGTAACTACATATTTCCATTTTTCACCTATCAAATAATTTTTATTCAACGATTTGCATATTGTCTTACGCTGGGAAACATTTCTTTTGGCTTTAGGCGATGAACCTCATGTTTTGTTTGTTTATATTAGCTTTAAGTCAGATTTCATAATTTTGTTTATAGTTCGTATAGAGGTGTTTAAAGATTTTGCGATAGTTCTTTGGGGGGGGGATTTTCTTTTAAAACATGAGATGCGACTTTAGGTATAAGTTGTGTATGTACCTTTGTTGCGTATGCATTTTTTTCCCTTTCTCCCAGTCAAATGTAAACTTTGACGTTTCTTTCCTTTTTTATTATGTCACTTATTTTACGTGTAGAAATATTAAAACCACGATTTTCACATCTTTTTTTAATAACCGAATAAGAGTATTTATCTTTGTAAAGCGCCAAAATATAGCCTTCGTTCCATTTTTTAACACATTACAACAAAGTTGAAAAGTGTTTATTACTTTGTTTATTCTGTTTGTCTGTATATATATATATATATATATATATATATATATATATATATATATATATATATATATATATATATATATATATATATATATATATATATATGTATCCATATATATATATACATATATATATATATATATACATACATATATATACATATATATATATACATACATATATATACATATATATATATATATATATATATATATATATATATATATATATATATATATATATATATATATATATATATATATATATATATATATATATATATAAAAGAATTTTAATTGCTTGCTTGTAATATAGTTTAACACTTGTGAGTTATATCCTATTAAATGATGATAAATATGAAGTACATGTAAAATAGTGTTACCAAATGAATTGCATTAGATTAAGCCGTTTATACATAAAACAGGCACTAAACATATAGTTCCTCTTCTACATATACGATAAGTTCAAGAGATAGCATTTGCAATATATCTAACAGATATAGCCACAATGGTAGTTAAGCCTGTAACAGCACTCAATTGAAATGATATTAAAATTATATTAAAATCCAATGAAAATTCTGATATATAATACAGGTACTAAACTCCTTGTTCCCTGTATTACCATGCATGATGAAGGTACAAGAAAGGATAAAGAGAAGATTAACATCAAGCAATAAAATCAACAAATTGTGTTAAGCCTTTGTCGGTATCTTTATTAGCTTTACGGAATAAAAGTAAAATAAAATAAAAAGTTTTTCCGAAACCTGGGACGTTTTTAAGGGCCATCTCTGATCTGGAGATACCAATTATCCACGCTTCTATCTGCATAATTGTAATATTTATTGCAGGAATTATGCATATGACCCGGCGTAGATAAGAGGAGAGATTGTATCAAAAATAACAAAACAGCAAAATACATATGCCTGATCATAGCAATTGAATAATTATAGGACATAAAATGTTTCAATTTGAATGAGGATAAAATAAAACGTAATACCATTTTCACATAAAATATTTAGTGACCAGTCACAACTCTGCTCTCCACAGAGTCAATGAAATTACTAAAGAATTGGTAATAGTCAAGGTCATAATCAAAGAATGCAAATAGGGCAAATGTGCTGATTCATCGAAATGATCCAACCTATGAATAAATGCATAAAATGTGGTAATAGTACTCCAAATAATGTTCGAGCTCAGTATTTAAGTATGTAAATTGGATTGCAATTTATTTAAACCCAATTAAAAATGTATACTGGAAGATGATGCGTGTATACATTTAGTTGTAACTTTGCAGAGTAAACTACGAAGATAAGAGATTGCAATTTCGTTCCAGCAACTCTACAGTAAGAGCGCCGACTGGTCATTTCGGATATTCAACTTTCGATTCTCGATTGAGGCAGTAAGGTTATTTATAATGGTGCCGGAACTATTTATTACTGTAAGTTAGAGCAAATCTGTTGGAGGCCTGAAAGTGACCCTAGTACATCTAGTACGGTTTGAATAGACTCTAAAAAATTGAGCGCAGATTTCAAAATTGAGAGAATAACGAACATTCAGGATACTGACATGGCTAAAATTAGTAGTAGAAGAGGCTTTTAGGTAAAAATAGCAGGAGGTGGTCAGTCAGATTGTCAGTTGCCAGCCAATATGACAGAGGGTGGAGAGTGCAGAGTCCAGTTCGACAATAAGATTTTGCAATTCGTCCTAGTAGCTTAACGGTAAAAACATAGGCTGGCTAGTTCGCAGATCGAGGATTAAAGTCCCGGTTTAGGGAAATAAGGCTCTTTACAGCTTCTTGATGATTCGTGCTTTCATTCATTCAAAAGCCAGTAACACTGACGTATTAATAAGCTTCTGTAATTTGAGTTTGGTTTTGAAATAGGTTTTTATAAAGGAATAAATAAGATGTTGAGTATATTTATTTTTTGTTGTGGTTGTTATTAATGTGTGTGTGTGTGTGTGAAAAAACGAATGCATTATATAACCTCAATTTAAATAGTAAATATGTCTTTCAATACAAAACATCTCATTTCCCACTATAATTGGAACATTTATTTGCCATTTACTCTAGCAATAGAACTTATATGATTCATCTTCAATTTATTCCGATCTGTGGTGCAAATACATGAATATATAATGGAAACAAAGTGACATGCACCGTTCCGTGACATATTAAATTCTTACACAACAACGACTGTGCATAACACTTACTGTTTGCTGCTCATAACTAGGGAGGGACGTTTGCTCTAGGGGACTGGACAGCAATACACGCGAAACTCAGGGATAGCAAATAACACATCCAAGCTGTTTCCAATAATTAAAGTATGGTATATGAAAACGATACATCTGAAGTAATGATTTGCATAAATGTACATTTGATAAACTTGGTTATTTAGGTGAAACGAAAAGTTGTTATTTTAAGTTATAATTTCCTAGTTGTTATTTAAAGTTTTTATCTATATAAATACAATTAAAAAAATCTGATGTGGGCAACACATAAATTTCCTTATATTATGCAATAAATGTTCTCCTTTTACAGTTAAAAAAATGTTATTCTTATAATAGATACTTAAATTCTTTCAAAGATATTGAATTTTCTCGAATTAGTCGTCCTTTTCATTGATTTAGCGTCTTCTTTATCCATTTGCCGAGATTTTCATTAAATTTGGCAACATTTAAACAAGTTGCCAAGTTGGCGACGTTCCGCTAAATTTTTCACCAAAAAATTTTTCGCTAAATTTTTCGCCAATAGTCATGGATGGCGAAATAAGTTATCTTACAGCGGATAAATTACTATTGCCGTTCAAATGCAAAAGTATTACTCAAGGTATCTTATCTCGTGAATGGAAAGGGTTAGATCCACAAGAATGACGTCACCAAATTCATCGCATGATATTACATATGAAAAGTAAACATGTTTATTAAGAGTTAATATTTTTTTTAATTTATGGGACTTTTTGATAAATGTATTTGAAAAATGTGCAATATCTCGAGAACGGTTCATGCTAGCGTTCTAAAATTTATGTCAATCGTTTCGTAAGGGAAAATTACATAAGACATATGTCTATTTGCGTAACTTTATTAAAGGTTTTGATATTTTGATGATTTTTTCAAAATTGCATTCGAAAATTTAGGAGAGTTCTGGACAGTCGATAGTGTTTAAGAACAATAAGCTTCCAGTATTCTTGGATTGCAATTTTTGTACCAAATTTCATTCGAATCCCTCCATTCGTTCGTAAATTATCGTTACCACAGATTCACTGACACACATACACGCACACATACTTTCACACACTTACCCTCACGTATACTTTCACTCACGCAGACACACAGGCACTCAGACATCACCTCAAAAATGTTCTATTCGTGATCAGAGATGCTTGAAACGTGCTCTTCTCTCGAAAACTCGAATTCTAATTTTCGACCTCGTCACAATACTTTCTTTATACATTATGTATATAAGGAAAGTAACATGTTTTTCTGTTTGCCTCTTTTACAGAAGAACGGCTGTACCGAATTTCATGAAATTTAGATGGCTAGCTTTGGCATGGTCCTACTTAAATTTTAAGTCCACTTTCGCCTGACTGTCTGAAATCATATTATTTTTGCTGTATTTTTATATTAAGCTTGAGACAACCGTTATATAAGCCTCTATATAAACAGGATCCAATTGCTATGTATGTCTCCAAATTAACGTGACCTAATCATACTTTTAGCCTCTCTACTAAAAAGACAATTCAAAATCTTATAATTGGTTGTTACTCTATATGTTAAGATATGGAGGAAAAACTTAATTAATGTAATAAATTGACGTAAAAAGGCTAGACCTTTTAATCTGCAGGCTACTTTAAAAAAAAAATCTGATGTGGGCAGCACATGACTTTCCTTATATAATGCAATGAATTTACTACTTTTACAGTAAAAGAAAATAGGTTATTCTTATAGTAGATACTTATATTCTTTCCAAGATATTGAATTTTAGTCAGTGAGCCATCATTTTCATTGATTTAGCGTTATTTTTATGCATTTGGCGAGTTTTTCCTTCATTTAGCAACATTTAAAAAAGTCGCCAATTTGGCGACATCCGACCAAATTCGTCGCCAAAATCTCGCCAAGTGTTATGGGCGGATAAGTTATCTTACAGCAGATAAATGACTATTGGCGTTCAAATGTTAGCGTTCTAAAATTTATGTCAATCGTTTTCTAATGAAAATTTACATAAGAAATGTCTATTTGCGTAACTATATTAGAGGTTTTGATTTTTTGACGATTTTTTCAAAACTTCACTCGAAAATTTAGGGGGGTTCTGAAAGCTCGATTGCGTATAAAAACAATAGGCTTCCAATGTTTACGGATTGTGATTTTTGTACCAAATTTCGTTCGAATCGGTCCATTCGTTCATCAGTTATCGTCTCCAAAGTTTCACTGACACACACACACACACACACACATACTTTCACACACACACACACACACACACACAGACATCACTCCAAAAATGTTTGATTCGTGATCAGGGATGCTTGAAACGTGCTCTCCCGTGGAAAACTCGAATTCGAATTTTCGACCCCGTCACAATACTTTCCTTATGCATTATGTATATGAAAGTAAAAAATAAAAAATGTCTTTCATTTACTTTCAAAATAAGGATATTTTCTATGCGGGAAAACACCAGATTATGGCATTAATTGATTAGAAATTTGACAATATTATCTGGAATATAGTGATATGTGTCGCCTCCTATTTTGGTTGCAATCGGATGAAATTAATGTTGTTTCAAAAGAAGTAATATTTAAATTATTCCTTTAAGCAAATGAAACACAATTTTCTGTCAGAGTATTTATTTTATTTTTATTTTATTTTTATTTTATTTTTATTTTATTCAATTTACGTGGCAACTACAGATGAAATCCAGTTACAGTAGCCACGCAAGACATTAAAAAGTATAGAACATAGGATACAAGAATACTAAGTAGTAAACATGTCAAGCACATTGAAACAGGCTTTTTTAAAACGGGCAGGAGTTAAGTTAAATATATCAATATGAGCACAATAGGTATTATATAGATCAACAAATTTATATATAGAATACCATTTAATGTAGTTGTGTTTAACAGTAGTATTGTTAAAAAGAGGTTTTTTTCCTGGTATTATTGATAGGTATGTGAAATTCCAGGCAAGAAAGTAAAATAAGTATTAAGGCTATACTGTAAAACTATAGGTCGCAAAGCGAGATCTGGGGTTTGTGAGTATCATTGAATAAGGGACGGCCCACAGTGGGTGTATTACACCTGCGTAGTAGGCAGAACGAAAGAAATCGAGGAGCGAGCTCAGCGAGTGCTAGCTAGTAGATCCCGATTTGTGAATTGAGTCACAGGGGTTGATGAGCGTCAAGAGGCGGAGCCCCCTAGTTGTTTAATAAATTATATTTAAATTTGACTGTTTGATATAGCTTAATGCATTGAAATAAAATTCATGTTTTCTATCTTTTTTCCTCTTAACGTTAGAAAATCATTTATTCTAACACAATTCAGCATAAATACTAATTCTCAATTTATCCAAACTACTGTACAAATGCATAAAAATATCACGGAAACTTAAACGATATTCACCGTTCTCTTAAGTATTAAATTATTGCACAACTGCAGCAATGACAGTGAATACCACTTCCTTTTTGCGACTTCATATGTGGGGTGTGGCGTATTCCCCAGAGGATTGTACAGGAATACACGTGACACTTAATGCTGTAATGTTTATAGCCAATAACACGACAAAGCTGTTTCTGTTAATTAAAGCAGGGAATATAGAAAACATATGGGTCAGGTAACTATCTGAATATATGTTACTTTCGATGAACGTGGTTAATAAGGTTGTACTATAAATTGTTATTTCAAGATGTCCTTTCAGAATTATGAAAACATATGCTTTTCATCTATATAAATACAATTAAAAATATCTGATGTGGGCAACACATGACCTTCCTTATATAATGCAATGAATTTACTACTTTTACAGTTAAAAAAAATGTTATTTTTATATTAAATACTTATAAACTTTCCAGGATATTGAATTTTCTTCAATTAGTTGTCATTTTCATAGATTTAGCGTCATTTTTATCCATTTGGCAAGATATTTGTTAATTTGGCAACAATTTAAAATGTCGCCAAGTTGGCGACATTCCGCCAAATTCGTCGCCAAAATCTCGCCAAGCGTTATAGACGGAGAAATAAGTTATTCTTACGGCAGATAAATGACTATTGGCGTTCAAATACAAAATAATTACTCAAAGTATCTTCTTTCATGAATGGAACGAGCTAGATTCACGAGAATGATGTCACCCAATTTATTACATGGTATTACATATGAAAAATGAACATGTTTCTCAATAGGAAATATTTTTTTTTTAATTTTATATAACTTTTTGATAATTTTTTTGAAAAATGTGCAATATCTCGAGAAGGGTCCATGGTAGCCTTCTAAAATTTATGTCAATCGTTTTCTAATGAAAAATTACATAAGAAATATCTTTATTGGTGGTTTTGATTTTTTGACGATTTTTTCAAAATTTCACGCGAAAATTTAGAGGGGTTCTGATCATTCGATTGCGTATAAAAACAATAAGCTTCCAGTGTTTACGGATTTTGATTTTTGTACCAAATTTCATTCGAATCAGTTCACTCGTTCGTCAGTTATCGTTTCCACAGACTCATTGACACACACACACACACATACACACACATACTTTCATACACACACACAGACATCACTTCAAAAATGTTTGATTCGTGATCATGGATGCTTAAAACGTGCTCTCCCATCGAAAACTCGAATTCTAATTTTCGACCCCGTCACAATACTTTCCTTATACATTATGTATATAAAGAAAGTAATATGTTTGTCTGTTTGTTTT